>JAJTWQ010000070.1:3260000-3284258 GCA_029007595.1 Solanum commersonii | reverse complement strand
AAAAACTCACTTTGATCTCAAGAAATCATCCAAAACCCCACACAATAAGATTTAGAATGAACTTAAAGAACACCTATCAAAAACTCATCAAGAACTATAATCTTTCAACTTCAAGAATGAAATTTGCGCTGAAAATAACATGTTTGGTGTGTGGGTGAACAAACCCAACACTATGGAAGCTAACATACCTCTTAGGGATCAAACCCATGGCTAAGATCCGCAATAAGACGCAACAATCTCGACGAATGCTTGATCCTTTCCTCTTTTCTCCTCTTTTCTCTTCTTTGAACTCTCAACTAAAAACCTAAGCGTAAACTAGATTATAAACCGAACCTAATAGGATTAGACCCTTAAAATATTACTAAAAATGAATTAAATCTGATTGGGTAAGGAAAAGACCAAAATACCCTTTACTATTTTTGGCTAACTTTCCTCAACTGGACAGCCTAATTTCAAAAGGCCTAGGAGTTATGATCGTTTGATGTCGACCTAAAAATCATACTTAGCTTAACTTGCAAAATTTCAAAATTTGCTATTTCCAATTTAATTCTTTTTGGAACTCAAGGTGCTACATCTAGTAACCTTAACGCCTAAAGAAATTTTAATTCCTCGGTAAAATCCTGCTCATAACGAAGAACGGTTCGAGTCTTAGTTTGAAAAAATTTCTAGGGCGTTACAGTTAGAAGACATATTGAGGGCACGTGTGATTGATTTTGGAGGGCATTGGGATAAATTCATACTATTGTGTGAGTTCTCCTATAATAATAGTTATCACTCTGGCATAAATATGGCACCATTTGAGGGACTTTATGGGAGGGGATCTAGATCACCCATAGGATGGTTTGAGGCTGGAGATGTGAAACCATTGGGGGTTGATTTAGTGAAGGATGCTCAAGATAAGGTGAGGAGTATTCAAGCTAAGCTTTTAGCTGCCCAAAGTAGACAGAAGAAGTATGCAGACAATAAGGTAAGGGATATGACATTTCAAACCAGTGAGAATGTTCTTCTGAAGGTATCACCTATGAAAGGGGTGCTGAGATTTGGCAAGAAGGAAAAGTTAAGTCTGCGATACATTGGTCTCTTTGAGGTTCTTGAATGTGTAGGACCGGTACCGTATAGATTGGTTTTACCTCCTAACCTATCAGGAGTTCATCCGGTATTTGTCCATGTTGAAGAGATATCATGGTGATGGTAATTACATTATTAAGTGAGATTCAATTGTGTTAGACAAAGACCTCCAACGTGAAGAGGAACTGGTTGTAATTCTTGATCGTGATGTGCGTATGTTGAGGACCAAGGAGATTAACTACGTGAAGGTTCAATTGAAGCATTGTCCAGTTGAGGAAGCTACTTGGGAAACCAAGAGGGACATGTGAGAAAAGTATCCTGTAATGACCCGAGAGCACCCCCTAGCCGTTACCGGCATATTCGACATCTCGGAGGTCTTATACAAGCCCTTAGAATTTGTCATAGCATTTATCATAGAAAAATAGCGGAAAATTTAAAACTTTTTCATAATATAACACAAGACATAAAAGTCACCTTATTAAACATTTAATACAAAAATTGGAGTACTACGTCTCAAGGTAGCCATCTTAAAACATGACTACAACACAAGTGGGACACAACCCTTACAATACAAAAGAAACTACTATCTAGTACATAGAACTTAAGGAAACTTTTTAACATAAAGGTCCTTGAATCTTTAAGGACACACCCGAACTTGGGAATAGTAAGCCAAGATCACTTCTAGGAAAGACCCTTTAGTCACCATCACCTACACTTGGTGTAAAAAGATGAAGAAGAGTGATGTTAGTACAAGGATGCACTAAGTATGATAACCATGCAAAACATGCTTTTAAAAGGATTTTTTGTTGGAAACTATGCATCATGCCTTTTTAGAGAAACGTCAAGAACATTTAGCACAATAGGAACAATATAAACCACATACATCATCATACACATGGAAACCATTCATAATAGCACATAGAGCCACTTATAACATTTTAGGCACATTCAATGCAAAAAATACATTACCTTCCTCTTTATCTTAACTCCTTTCCTCAAACAACCCTTAGGAAATACTTGGTGCAATGTATCACCTTAAGGTTACCAAGAGTGAAATTACATATAGCCTTCATTAATGCAACCACATATATTCATAGAGTGATAAGCACACCATAAGACATAGTCTTCTAGATAGGAACCATCACCTAAGACAACCCCCAAGTCATACTAGTGCAATATGCAAGTAGCATACCATAATACTACTCCAACCAAGTGTTCCTAGGAAGCCACCATAGACTAGGCACATCATATTCAACAAGTCATAACATCTTAATTTAACATTAGACATAAGACCAACATACTTTATAACATCATATAAGGACTCATTCATTTACTACATCATTAGTCATAACCCATTTAGTTCATATCATAGGTACACCACCCTCACAACCCCTTCACAAGCTCACTTGTGCAATGTACATATAGAGTCTCATACCCCCACATATACTAAGCAAACCCATTAAGAAGTCATAAGTTTAATTCACATGCATAATAATACTTCATGTCTTGACATAAGTAAAGTCAACCTTAACATGCTTTCAAATGAACATACATAAACCAAAGTATTCATAACGTAAAGAACCTAATCATAACCTCCCTTAGAGTACACTTGTGCAATGCATAAGTAGGGTCCATAGTTCTACCTACACTAATTAACTCTTCAAGAAATCATGACTAGAGTTCATATTCTTATTTTAGTTCACTTCTTAACTTTCGGGTGACATTGCCATAACTGACATAGACCATGTGAGCTACATGAAATCCAATGTTCTACTCCTACACCGAAAAGAGAGGGTACTACTTGCCAAAGTAGGACCTACATACATAATAGCTATCTAGTGGATCCACTAAGATAATACGTACGGGGGCACGTAGTTATGGAACAAGGAGATTGCTGCTAGAAAACCTTGACTTACTAACCGTGGCGGTTTCCATCTCATGAGACAACATCTATGTTGGGAACTCGGACTTGCTAAACGTGAGGGTTCTCTTTTGGTAAGCCGAACTTGCTAAACGTGAAGCCCCCACTCTCATTTTTCATGTTCACTCGGTGCTAAGATCCAACTCCCTTTTTAAATATCTTAAGCCTTTATTTAACATTAGTTAATAAAATAGGCTTTAGGGACTTAATCCCTCATATCATATAGCTTAAAGGTTTCTAATATGAGAATGACCTTTCATCATAGAGCCTACATTATGTGAGAATGACCTTTCACATAATCATACTATATTCATAACATAGTCTAGTTTAAAGTACAGTTGAGGAACCCTTTCAAGAGACTCACCTTCACTAGATTATCATAAAATTTATTCATTCATCCATGTGTGTACATACGTGAGAAAGCCTTCACATAAACACTTTTATACAACACATATTTATACCTTGCTAATCATACACTTTGCATGCATAATATGATGTAAGGGTGCATATAAGAGTTAACCTTTCAATAGACACCATAACACATCATATTCATAGTAATACATGTAGAGTGTGTATGTGTGCATATTGGTCCTCATAGTCACATATTAGCAACAACATTGATATTGAGTGTTCTTCCTTAAAGGGATCACAATACATTCACAATGTCCCTAATTCATGAGCAATTCACATATAGAGCCTTCAGAGATTCTAGACCACACACCCACACTTCATCATAGGAGCCAAGGACACATTCAACAGTGAATCGGTACTCCTAACATATATATGATCAAACATTCATATAGGGGACATACAGGTAGGGGTCATTCCGCAATAGTACCTAACACAATCAATCATATAGACCACACCTTATCCCTAACATTATCATTCACATTATACTCCTCATCATCAACACACTTTAACATCATGCTAGCATTGAGGATTTCATACATAACCTCTAGTTTAATAATAGAACACAAATATATAATAAAAACAAAACATAATTTAACTAATTCCAATAAAGTTATGTATCACTTCATAATAATAAAGATAGAATTAACACTAGTTTAATAATAAAACACAAATATACAATAACAATGAAATATAATCATATTAAGTATCATAACACATTTAACTAATTCAAATAAACTAAACATAATAATTTAATCAAAAATATAGACATGTTTTATTATTTTTTGAAGTTACATTGCAACAAGTAAGGAAAGAGATATACCTTAAGAGATGATGACAAAACAATGACAAAAGAAAAACTTAATTGAACTCCTAAACACCACCAAAGATGAAATATATATATATATATATTATCTTCTTTAGAAGTTATGATCTTCCCGCTTCTAATTTTCTGTTCTTGTTCTTTTCTTTTTTCCTCCCCTTGAAATGAAAGAAGAATGGGGTTTAAATAGGTCTTCAGCATTAAACCCCCACTCTTCTTGAAAACTTAAGAGTCAATGCGCATTGGACTATTTGTTTTCCCAAGGTGCGACCCAAGATGACCAATGGAATTTCCTCTTTTCTTTTTTTCTTTTTCTTTTTCCAAGATAAAATTAACTAAAAGACTGCATTTCCCTTTTAGATGACCCATTTCTTTTATTCATTAATTGAATAATAGCTAAATGGGTCATCTGAAAATTTAGAATAAGCCCAAAATGTCATTTTAGATGACCCATTTCTTTTATTCATTAATTGAATAATAGCTAAATGAGTCATCTGAAAATTTAAAATAAGCCCAAAATCAAAAAAAAATCAGCCCACTAACACAAAATCTAAACATCTAAATTATTTTGAAGATCAAACACAACAAATAAGGCAGAAAAAAATGAAAATAAAAACAAAATTAAAAAAAACTCAAGCAACAACTTCAACATGATAAAACTTGAAGAACACTAACAAAACAATACAAATCCGGCACCAAAATGACTTATATGATTTTTTTAAAATGTGATAATGACGAATTTGGATAGAGGATGAGAGGGGGAAATGATTGACATAAATTTTCGGATGAATGGAGATGGCCGAAAAACTCCACCGAAAAATTTGTTGACGGATTTTGGACATAAACTTTACATCAAAGGATAGCCCTTGAAGAGCTCTATACTTTTATGTAAAGGATATAGGACAGGGATGACTGAAACTTTGCAAATCTAAAGTAAAAGGTGAAGATTTATGTTTGGTTTTTCTTAGATCTACGGAGTGGCTATGGATATGAACGAATGGTTTGTGGATTTTTGTAGAGGAGGGTGAAAGGAAGAAATGGTAACATTTTGGAGATTTTTCCGGCCAAGGAGTGGTGGCCACCGCCAGTGGTGGTTGCCGCCGGCGGTGGCGGTGGCCAACCAGCAGCAGGTGGAAGCAAAGGGGAGAACAAAAAATAAAATTGTCAATAAAAATTTGAATTTTGTGGTTTTGTATTTTTGGTAGGTACCATAAGAACCCTTGGATCAAAAAATCATGGATGGTTGAGATTTAATCTTGACCATTTCTATTGGACCGGATCAAAATTGATTGGGTCATCAGAATTTGGTCTAAATCAACCCAATTCAATAAAAAATTAGGTCATTTGGACCAATTAAAAAATAATATAAACAAAGACAAACTACCCAAAATACAAAACAAAAAATATAAGAAAAAAAACCTTACTATATATTGTAGGAGTAAAATAAACACGTCAAAAATTAGGTGTTCACAATGGGTATTCACCTCTTACTTTACATGTATAGTCATAGGTATTCGCCTCCATAACGATTTTAGGAAACATAAGTATTATCCTCCATGCCCCACCATTATATGATATAGGTATTCGCCTCCACATCATTACATGAGGATCATAGGTATTTGCCTCCATGATCAACATAAAGGCCGATGGGTATTCACCTCTTTGCCTTACTATAGAAGTTATATTTTAAGGGTAGTCACCACACACTTATCATATCATATCATGGGTAATCTTCTCATGATTATCCACTTTGGGATAAGGGAAGTCACCTCACTTTGGGATAAGGGAAGTCATCTCTCTCATACAAAGGTCTTTAGGAGAATCACCACAAGCCTCATCACATTTCATAGTGGACTTAGATTCATTTTAGGTGAGTAAACATTTCAACCTAGAATCATTCTATGTGAGATAAACATTCATATCATATCATATCATATTCATGAATAAGTGTGTGTGTGTGAATTGCCTTTCACATCACAACAACATATCATAATCATAGACACTTCACTCTCAAAGTGTTCATAAGGCATGTACACAATTTTCGTAAAACAAGCATAAAATCATGTCTTTCCCTTTCAAGGGTCAAGGCTCATATCAAAGCAACACATCTAGTACTAATACATTAGACATGGATACTATCATAACTCAAGTGATTCTATCACTTCATACAATATATCATTCATAAGGTAGGTTAGGTAGGTAAAGGCTTTCCACCATAATTCTATCCATTAATCTTCTATTCTCATATAGACTTTACTCTCAAAGACTTAACATACATAATTCACCTTAAAAGCTTTACCTTCAAAACCCTAGAAGTCAACATTCATGATTACAAGCCCTACTCTCAGGATTTTACTTCTTACAATCATCATACATATCTAGACTTCAAGGCATTCTAATCACATGCTTAATTATTAAGTGATTCTAGTCATAAATCATCATAAAGGTTAAACTTCAAGCCTTACGAATCATGATCCATCATATATACTATAATCGAATTCAATTCGTGTCTACATGCTTTTATTCTTGAACAATTACTAAAGACATCATCAATTCTAAAAGATCGTCTCTAAGCTTCAATTTCCCTCCATAAGGCACAAACCTACATTACCCCAATTTCATAAATTAAACTAGGGCTAGCCATGGAAAACATATAATATAATCTTAATAACATGATTAAATACTAAATCAATCATAAACAAGTACTATCCACTCAATTGGAATCATACTCAACTTAACGCACAATATTGGAAGGAACCCTAACCTGAATTGGGGATTTATCTTCACAATTGGGGGAATTCTGGGGGACTCCATAGATGGAATAATCCATGGATGAATAAACTATCATACCTTAGATACAAATCCCTCACAAAGCTTGGAAGATTGGAGGAATTTGACCTAGCTTTATTCTCTTCTTGTTCTTCTTCTTTCTTGAGTTTTCTAGAGAGAGAATTTTTAAAAAGATGAACTTTGGATATTTTGGAGTTTTGGAAATAATGACATATTTGGGGTGGTTAAATGTTTAAAATAGTTTATATAGGTGTATAATGTCACGCCCCGAGCTACCCCGAGACGCGGACACGGGACCTAGGACCATAAGTGATCCCAAGCTAACCCTGTTGGCATGATCATGAGCATACTAAAGATAATAAACTGATGCGGAAGCTAATTCATAAATAAATCTGAAGAGATGGGGAATACCCATATACAATAACTGAATATATCAAATCTGAGAGTTTAATACAAAAGAAATATCAAACTCAAAATACTAAGCTTCATCTAACTATGTCTGAAATAAGCCTCTAAACTGACTAGAAATGTTGGGACATGCCCCAACTAGGTCTAGCAAAACTAAAACTAAAGACTAAAAGCGATAAAGATAAACATATCACTAGTCCTCAAAGAATGAGGACTCACCACTGATGCTATTGAACTAAAGATCGGGAATTGATCTAAGCGTGATCTGGATGCTGAGAACCTGAACCTACATCACGAGAAGATGTAGCGCACGTATGCGTCAGTACTTGAAAGGTACTGAGCATGCAGGATAGAGTAAAGCTGAAATAACATATAACTGAACAAAGCAATAAAGCAATGAAATAATCTGAACATGATATAGATACTGAATATACTAAATACTGAGCTAACTGATACAATGACCAACTTATAACATGTTGAGTCTGAATACTGAATATACTGATAAATGGTCAATGCAATAGAGTCTGACTGAACTGTGGGAGCAACTAATAACCAACATAAAACCACATGAGCTAAATGTGGAGTCCGATGTATACGCCCCATCAAGAGGACCCAATATACCCTGTCAGAGGTATAAAGGCATGCTAGCGTGATCACTAAACTGATGTTGCCCACAGAGGGGACTTACACCTACGTGGCTCGTAGTTTTGGGACTATATGGGTGCGTTAAATCCTAGTCCAACTCGGTATTATGCTACTCCCAATAGATTAAGTGATTAACACATTATGACTGAATTTCTGTAAATACTGGATAGCTCAAAACTGAACATGCAAACTGAGAATGCAACAATTAATCTGATAATGATGCATTCATAAACTGAGGCATGTAAAACTGAATACTGAAATATCTGACCTAGCATATGTAATTCAAGAACTAAAGAAATACATAGCTAGGGTTCTGAAATTTATGTAAGAAACTGAGCAATAACATGATAATCTGATTTGGAACATTTAAATAACTAATTCATGATGATCTATTGTAATTCTAGAAACCCTAGGTCTGTTCATAATCATGGAATCAAGAATCTGACTGAATTCTAGGGACCTAATGGGCGAAAGGAACCCACTAGTGAAATCCCACATACCTAGTGACGAATTCCATGGAGAAATCTTTCGATTTTGAGGCTGGAACTGAAGGAACCTTGTTGCATTCTTGAACTAGGGTTCTTAACCTTTTCTCCTCTTTTGCTTCTAAATAGCTCCCTCTACGGACTGACTCCCTCACAAAACCTTGACTGAAGCGACTTCTTTATTTCTCAACCTTCTAACCTGACGATCGAGAATCTCAACTGGTACATCCTCATAAGAAAGGCTATCTTTTACAGCCACAGTATCTAATGGCACTATGGATCTTTGGATCACCCACACACTTCTTCAAAAGAGAAATGTGAAAGACCGGATGCACTTCTTTGCTAAATCTTTTGGCAACTCTAACTCATAAGCCACTTTACCAATCCTTTTTAAGATCCGATAAGGGCCTACATATCTGGGACTGAGCTTCCCTTTCTTTCCAAATCTCATCACCGCTTTCATAGGTGACACTTTCGGGAAAACCCAATCATCAACTTGGAACTCTAGTTCCCTTCTTCTCACATCTGCATAAGATTTCTGGCGACTCTGGGCTGTCTTAAGTCTATCTCTAATGAGTTTCACTTTCTCCATAGCATCAAGGACTGAATCTGGTCCTATCAAGGCTGCTTCACCTACTTCAAACTAATCAACTGGAGATCTACATCTACGCCCATACAATGCCTCATAAGGGGCCATCTGAATGCTGGAATGGTAACTATTATTATAGGCGAACACAATAAGAGGGAGGTGATCATCCCACTACCCTTGAAGTCGATCACACAAGCTCTCAACATGTCCTCTAAGGTCTGAATGGTACGCTATGCCTGACCATCCGTCTGTGGATGAAATGATGTGTTAAGGTTAACCTGAGTACCAAGACCCTTCTGAAATAACTTCCAGAAATGAGAGGTAAACTGTGAACCTCTATCTGAGATGATAGACAAAGAAACCCCATGCAAGCTCACAATCTCATTAATGTAAAGCTTGGCATAGTCCTCCGTCAAATCTGTAGTCTTGATCGCCAAGAAGCGAGAAGACTTAGTAACCCTATCAACAATCACCCAAATAGAGTCATGTTGTCTGCGAGTACGAGGTAAACCTATGAGGAAGTCCATGTTGATCACTTCCCACTTCCAAGTAGGAATGTCAATCTCTTGAGTCATACCTCCTAGTTTCTTATGCTCTACCTTGACTTGCTGGCAATTGGGGCAATTAGCCACAAAATCTGTTATATCTCTTTTCATACCATTCCACCAATAGACTTCCCGCAGATCGATGTACATCTTAGTGGTGCCTGGATGAATAGAATATTTGGAGTTATGGGCCTTTGCAAGAATATGTTGTCTTAACTCGCCCACATTAGGAACACATAATCACCCCTGGTAGAGAAGCACACCATCTCCCCCTTGGGAGAAAACCTCCAATCTTTGATTGCAGACTACACCCTTAAGTTCAAGCATTATTGGATCACTATCTTGCTTTTCCTTAACCTCTACTACCAAAGAAGATTATGAACCATTACAACACCATCTGATATGCTCATAAGACGAACTCCTAGTCAAGCAAGTCTGTGAACATCCTTTGCTAGCTCTTTTTTTTCTTCCTTAACATGTGCTACACTACCCATAGATAATCTGCTAAGAGCATCTGCTACTACAATCGCCTTACCCGGATGGTAATGCACACTCATATCATAATCTTTGAGGAACTCAAGCCACCTTCTCTAGAGAAGATTCAACTTTTTCTGGGTGAATACATACTGAAGGCTCTTATGGTCTGTGAACACATCTACGTGAATACCATACAAGTAGTGTCTCCAAATCTTGAGTGCAAACACCACTGCTGCAAGCTCGAGGTCATGAGTTGGATAATTTTTTTCATGTACCTTAAGTTGCCTGGAAGCATAGGCTATAACCTTACCTCGCTGCATCAACACACAACCAAGGCCGACTCTGGATGCATCACAATAGATCACATAACCATCTGAACCCTCTGGTAAAGTCAAGACAGGAGCTGTAGTTAACCTAGTTTTCAGTTCTGCAAAGCTTTTCTCACAATCATCTGACTATTGGAACTTAACCTTTTTCTGAGTCAACTTAGTCAATGGAGAGGCTATGGATGAAAATCCTTCCACAAACCATCTGTAATAGCCCGCTAGACCCAAGAAACTTCTAATATCTGTAGCAGAGGTAGGTCTGGGCCATTGTTTCACTGCTTCTATCTTCTGGGAATCTACTTGAATTCCTTCACTAGACACAATATGCCCAAGGAAAGCAACTGATTGTAACCAAAACTTGCACTTGTTACATTTTGCAAATAACTGGCGATCTTTGAGAGTTTGCAGAACAACTCTCAAATGACTAGCATGTTCTTCCTCATTCCTAGAGTAAATAAGGATATCATCAATAAAGACGATAACGAATAAGTCCAAGTACTGCATGAGCACTCTGTTCATCAAATCCATGAAAGCTGCAGGAGCATTGGTTAGTTCAAATGACATAACTACAAATTTGTAATGACCATATCGAGTTCTGAAGGCTGTCTTCAGAATGTCACTATCTCTGACTCTGAGCTGATGATAACCCGATCTGAGGTCTATTTTTGAGAAATGACTAGCACCCTGAAGTTGGTCAAACAAGTCATCAATTCTGGGGATGGGATACTTATTCTTGATTGTGACCTTGTTCAACTGCCTATAGTCAATGCACATTCTGAGAGAACCATCTTTCTTCTTTACGAACAACACTGGTGCACCCCATAGTGAAATACTAGGTCTGATGAAGCCCCTATCTAGAAGGTCTTTCAACTGTTCTTTCAATTCCTTAAGCTCTGTTGGAGCAATTCTGTAAAGAGGAATAGAAATAGGCTGGGTATCTAGAAGGAGATCAATTCCAAAGTCTATTTCCCTTTCGGGAGGAACTCCAGGAAGTTCTTCTGGGAACACTTCTAGAAACTCACTGACTACAGGAACTGACTCAAGAGTTGGTGATTCAGAACTAGAATCCTTAACCCGGACTAGATGATAGAGATAACCCTTAGAGATCATCTTTCTGGCCTTAAGGTAAGAAATGAATCGACCCATAGGCGCTAAGCTACTACCCTTCCATTCTAGGATTGGTTCGTTTGGAAACTGAAAACAAACAATCCTAGTTCTACATTCGACTGAGGCATAACATGAATGTAACCAATCCATTCCTAGAATGACATCGAAGTCTAGCATTTCTAACTCTACAAGATCTGTTGAGGTGACTTTCTGGGAGACTGTGACAGGGCAATTTTTGTATACCTGTCTAACTATAACTAGGTCACCGACTGGAGTAGAGACTGAGAAGGGTTCTGAAAGAGTTTCTGGGCTAACACTGAATTGGACTGCTATATAAGGAGTTACAAAAGACAAAGTAGCCCCTTGATCTAACAATGCATAAACATCAAGATCAAAGACTCGTAATGTACTAGTGACTACATCAGGAGAATCTTCCTGATCTTGACGAGCCTGAAGAGCATAGAGCCTATTTTGGCGCTGTCCGCCACCAGTACCAGAATAGTTACCCTGCTGAGTCGGGCGACCTGTTAGTGCTGCTGAAGTTATAGACTGAGTTCTACCATTATTTCCTCCTTGACCTTGTCTTGAAGGACAATCCTTCAATCTATGACCAGACTGACCACATCCAAAGCATCCTTCCTTACATGCAAGGCACTCGCCCAGATGGATCTTACTACACTTCGGGCAAGTTGGGTACGTTTTGGTGCCTGAAACACTACCTTGAGACTTAGAGCTTGACGCCCTACCTTTCTGATCATTACGAAACCTGAGGGATGGAACATTATCTGATGAAGGGGCTGGAGTCGAAGACTTCTATTGAAACTGCGAGCGATTTCCACCACTTATTTTCTGTTGAGGATAGTCATAGTTACTTGTTATGGCTTTCTTAGTCTCCTTATCTCGTTCCCTAAGCTTATCACCCTCAACTTGTTGAGCATGAGTCATGAGCCTAGAGATGTTCATGTCTCCCAACAACATAGCATTCCTGCACTCGGTTTTCACTAAGTCTGACACTCCATACAGAAAATTATTCATCTGAACCCTGGAATCAGCAACCATGTGAAGAGCATACCTGGAGAGTTGGTTAAAATTGAGCCCATACTCTTGGACAGTCATGTTACCCTACCTTAAGTTCATAAATTCCTGGGCCCTTGCTTCTCTCAACTCTATGGGGAAAAACCTATCCAGAAAGATTTCGCTAAAACAATCCCAAGTAATAGGAGCGGCATCTGTACCCCTATTCTCCTTCCACTGATTATACCAGATATGAGCCATATCTTTCAGTTGGTAAGATGCTAACTCAACCCGATCATTCCCAGTGACCTGCATTACCTCAAAGATCTTCTTGATCTCATCCAAGAAATTCTGGGGATCTTCACCAGTCTGTGATCCTAAGAACTCGGGTGGATTCATCCTAACAAAGTCTCGCACTCTGGCTGCAGCTGACCCAACATTGGTATTTACCAAAACTGGAGCCCGCTGATTGTTCTGGTTGGCCACACTCTGAGCCAACATCTGAATGGTATTCCTGAACTCTGCATTTGACACTTCTTGATCAGGGACTGGAGGAGCTGCGTTTGCGTTCCTGGCATTCGCATTCCTAACATAAGCTCTACGAGGAGGCATGATCACTGAAACGTAGAACGTCGAGTTAGAATGGAATTGGATCATACTTTACGCACGATAGGAGTAACAAGAAAATGAAGATTTTTCCTAAGACACTTTGTAGCCTCTCTCTCATTAGATGTGGTACGCACTACACACCCATGAAAAGGACTCTACCTAGTGCGGCTTTTTAGACATCCTAAGACACTTAAACCTAATGCTTTGATGTCAAGTTTGTTACGCCCCGAGCTACCCCCCGAGATGCGAACACGGGACCTAGGACCACAAGTGATCCCAAGCTAACCCTGTTGGCATGATCATGAGCATATTAAAGATAATAAACAGATGCGGAAGCTAATTCATAAATAAATCTGAAGAGATGGGGAATACCCATATACTATAACTGAATATATCAAATCTGAGAGTTTAATACAAAAGAAATATCAAATTCAAAATACTAAGCTGAATCTAACTATGTCTGAAATAAACCTCTAAACTGACTAGAAATGTTGGGACATGCCCCAACTAGGTCTATCAAAACTGAAACTAAAGTATAAAAGCGATAAAGATAAACATGTCACTAGTCCTTGAAGAATGAGGACTTACCACTGATGCTGCTGCATTGAAGATCGGGAATCGATCTAAGCGTGATCTAGATGCTGAGAACCTGAACCTACATCACGAGAAGATGTAGTGCACATATGTGTACCTATGTTTTATAGTTGTTTCCAATACTTTAAGGTACATCTCAACATCCAAAACTCATCCATAAACATGTGATCATACACCTTGAATTCATAATCCAATTCGAGGAAAGTTAGGATCCAAGTCAAGTGAAGTTAGAGTCAAGTTTAAAAGTTACGAAGCAAGTCTTTAAAGTTTTTTTAAGAGTCTTTAATGAACATTTTACCTTCATTTTAAGGCTCAAGTTTCAAGTTGAGTAAAGGGTATAGAGTTACAAGTTGAGTAAAGAGTATAGAGTTGAATCATCTCTTCTCCCCTTAAACATAATATCCTATTTTTCTTCTTCCCCTATTCTTATTAAACAATTTCAAGATCAATTTCACCCAATTTATTTTATCTTAAACACATAATCTATTTTATCCTCATTATGTTGAATCCCATTTACACGTTGAATTTGATCTTGCTGCTTCTGATCCTCAACGCCACTCATTTCTTGGTTCATCGTCTTGTTTGAATGTCCCAATTCAACTACTGGTTTCTGAAATTTTACACACACACAAATATGCGAGAATTGAATTTATGATTAGTAATTTACTTCTTTACTGGTCTGTCAAGTCTAGCGGATGCATTTTGTATATAGGGTGTGTTTGGTATGAAGGAAAACATTTTCCGGAAAATATTTTCCAATTTTCTCATGTTTGGTTGGGCTAAATGTTTTGGAAAATATTTTCCAAATCAACTCATTTTCCTTAAATTTAAGGAAAATGACTTCCCTTCTAAACTTAAGGAAAACATTTTTCAAAACTCTCTTCCAACTTCAAATTACAATTATTTTTTTGTTGAAAAAATCAATTTATTTTGTCCCTACCCTCAATTTCAATTTTTTATTTTTTCTAATTTCTATTTTTTATTTTTTTACCCCCACCCACTACCCTCGCCCCCATCAACCTCCCTATCAACCCCCAACCACTTCGAAAAGAAAAAAAACAATTAAGTTTGTTTTTAAAAATATTTTCAACTTCAAATTTTTATTTTTTCATCCCGATCCTCGATCACCCACCCCCTCTCCGGTCACCCCCCAAAAAAAAATTGAGTTTGTTTTTAAAAAATATTTACAAATTCTAAATTTTTTCACACTACCCTCGATCCCCCACCCACCTCCTACCCAGCCCCCCATCCACCCACCCCTACCCCCAAAAAAATTAAGTTTGTTTTTAAAAAATATTCTCAACTTCAAAATTTCATTTTTCATCCCGCCCTTGACCCCCACCCCCCCCCCCACCCCCACCCCCAACCAAAAAATTAAGTTTGTTTTTAAAAATATTTTCAATTTCAAAATTTTATTTTTTCACCCCTAGAACCCCCACCTACCCACCCGGCCCCTTCCATTTACCCCCTCCAAAAAAAAAAACAAAACATTTCAAGTTTGTTTTTAAAAAAATATTTTCAATTTCAAAATTTCATTTTTTCACCCCTACCCTCGACCCCCACCCACCCACACCCTACCAGCCTCCCCCACCCCCAAAAAATAATTTTAAGTTTGTTTTTCAAAAATATTTTCAATTTCAAAATTTCACCCCTACTCAGCCCCCACCCCACCCAACCCCTACCAGCACCCAACGCCCAAAAAATATTTTATTTTGTTTTTAAAATATATTTTCAACTTCAAAATTTTATTTTTTCAGCCCAACCCTCGCCCCCCCCCACCCACCCACCCCCTACCAGCCCCCACCCACCCCCCTACCAGCCCCCCCAAAAAAAAAATTTTAAGTTTGTTTTTAAATAATATTTTCAACTTCAAAATTTCAATTTTTCACCCCTACCGTCGACCCCCCCTTACCACCCCCACCCCCCAAAAAAATTTAAGTTTATTTTTAAAAACTATTTTCAATTTCAAAAATTATTTTCTACTCTAGTAAAAATAAAAGATATTTCTCAAAAATATTTTTCATTCATAAATCAAACACTAAAAATCTTTTCTACTCACCAACCAAACATGGGAAAATAAGTCAAAAATCAACTTGTTTTCCAGGAAAACATTTTCCATGGAAAACATTTTCCTTCATACCAAACACACCCATAGTGACACTGGACAGTAACCTGACATGAATTGTTTCAATTCACCACTGTATAAAGTGTTTGTATGTTGGTGTGTTTTAAAATCTTCAATTATAGCTACGTTGTACTTTTACTGTCCATTTATGTAAAGATTGGAACTATGTTGATTAATTTAATTTCTAATATGGAATAATAGGGTTCTTAATTTAAGGCGAAATGCTCGGAAAAATGCGATATAATTAGCCTTTCAAGAGAACAAGCTATGATAGTGCTTATGTGCCTTGTAATTACAACAACTTATGGTTATTTTGGGTGAAATTGATCTAGAAATTGCTTAATATGAAAAGGGGAAGAAAAATAGAATATTAGGTTTAGGGGGAGAAGAGATGATTCAATCTTTTTTATTTTTATTTTTAATGGATCTTGTATTTGGGTTTGGGTTTGGGTCAAGAGATGTCAATATGGGTCGGGTGGGGGTAGGAGAAAGTTTGGTGGGTTGAAATTAAATTTTATCCAATAGAAAGACGCCACGTAATAATTAATAATAAAAATAATTTTAAAAAATATAAGGTTGTTAGTTTAAAAGGTAATAGTGGACCAAAAAGGTTGACTGAGAGGTATTTTTAGCTCAATAGATGAATGAGGGGTATTTTTAAACCTTTTCGAATAGTACAAGGGTATTTTTGACCCTTTTCCGTATATGTTATTTATATAATAGAAGAAGTAAAAAAATATCACATGCTAACGAGTATGTTATTTTGGACTCTAATTTTTATCGTAATTATAATTCTAATACTTATCTTTATTGATTGACATCTATTTCATTATTTTAGAAAGTATATAATTATTTTTCAAAAATATGGTTATGTAAATGTAATATAAAGAAAACAAAAAATAATTTTTAACATATACAATTTAAAAAATTATAAGAGATTTGTACTCTTTATTTTTTAAATAACAGATTTAATTAAAGAAAATTTTTTGTCGTTTATCTACTAATATCTAATTTTAATTTAAAGATGATTATATAAATTAAAATAAATTTTATATATTTGGCTTAAAAATAAAGACATCTCTATAAAATGAAAAATACAGAGACAAAATAAGATAAAATAAAATGTAAAATCAACTAAAACTAACTTAGTATGTCTCTCTTATCCACATGCCCAACTATCCTAAAAACACTGAACGGTTTAAATTCTTTTAAAAAATAAATTTTAAATTTTAATAAATCATAATTTTTACCTCCTTTTTTATCAAATTATAATTTCAACAAAAACGAAAATTTTATTTTAAAAAACAGTTACATAATTCAAACGTTTTATATATACTACACTGATAAAAAAAAATCATTGATTGCAATTTGCAAATTGTTCTCTCAAAATAATTTTTTTTTAAGAAATAAAAGAATTCATGAGGAAAGAAGACGAAGAGAACATTATCTAAGAACCTCATATTCACAGTGCAATATATTTAAGTTATTACGTTGGTTTTTTAAAATCATATTATTGTTATAAAATAATATATTGTGGATGTCCACTACATCAAGAAGTTACTTCATACTTTCCTCCATTATGAAGATAACCATAACCTCTATAACCTCCACCTTTATAACCATTATTCTTGTAACCTTTCACTTCCATAACCTCCCCATTATATTCATGTTAATGTCATATTTATGACTAACCTTTTGTATGCCTCTATGTTACACTATAAATAGAGGCATAAGGGTTCATATTGTATACACTTGAAGACTTTGAAGAATAAGAAATACTCTCATATATTGTCTCTATATTTCTATTGTTTTCATCTTCTATATTTCTTGTCTTATTTTGCTTTAGTTTTACAACACGTTATCAGCACGATTGTTCTACAATTGAAGGATTGAAGCAAAGTAATTATAAAGAAGGTAAAAATATTTGTGTTTTATTTTCTCTCGGGAACAAGGTAAACTACTATATAATCTATTTTATATTTTACTTTTGATTATGCATCATTAGTTTTCTTACCATCTCAAAATCATATGAGTCCAAAGAAGTTGCTTTTACTTTGAGCAAACTTTTAATTTAATCACTATATATTTAAAAAGTAAAGTTAATTTTGTAAGTTAATAATTTGTAAAGAAATTGTTCTTTATGATCTTGTTTTATTAAAAGATAAGTTATTAAGTTATGTGGCATATACATATTGATTGGATCATCATTATAGGTTACTTTTGTACCTATTTATTTTTCTTCATCTAAACATTTACTTGTGGAGTTATTAATATATTATTTGTACTAACAAAGTTTTTTTTTGTGGTTATTTTAAAATGATTAAGGGTAAGACTATGAATTCAAGTTTCATCGCACCAAGTGGGTAAGACATCGAGTTAAAGTCTGGGTGCGTCATGATAATAAGAAGTTGGGTTCAAGACCCATTGATTTATGACCAAAGGCGTCTTTATATGGGTAAGACATTGGGTTTAAGTCCTAATGCACTATAGTGATATGGTGATAACTAACATAAAGTTGTATACGTTTGACTGAAAGTCATAAAATTTGCCTAATTGATTTGCTCCATTCTCTTATGTGAATGTGGTAGCAGGACATAATGTGTCTCAAAATGACAAGTGGTTAAATGCATGAATATGAGTATGGTAAAATATTGATGGTCATCATTGTGGTAATTAAAAGAAAGAACATTATGGATTCTTAAGATGGTCCTTCAAATGTGAAGGTAATTTTTATCCATCAAAGTAGTATGAAAAGTTATTGGCACATTGTTGTTGGTGCAACCCAAATTTGAAAAGTTTTGCAAATCCTCCATCAAAATAAAGGAATACAAAGTGGTAGTACATTTGATATATTTGACCTCTTAAAGTGATGTTGAGGTGAGTCACATATATTTGATAAATGTGAAAGCATGACAATGAGTTTCTAATAAAAACTTATGGTGCATGTTCAAATGGTTATGCTCAATTTCTTAAAGAAAATGTGACTTGTGTTCTTATGGATAAGAGCATGTTCATGTATTGTTGCATAAATGTCACATCTCACCTCTACGGGAGGTTTGAGAGATTGAAAAGAAATATTTTGACATAAATGATCATTTAGTCATATACTTTAAGTAATACACAAATATTGTGGTATGTTTTATTATGAACTATTGGAGGGCAAAAGAAAGAAGTAATTCTTTTCTATAAAGGTTGTGGTCATGACCAAAATAAATATTATTGTGTGGCAACACAAATTTGTCATTGGTTATCAAGAAATAAGTCTTGCATGTAATAAATTTAACCATTACAATAATAATAATTTTCTCCTTGAATGAGATGCTCACCATAAGAATGGTGTTGTGAAATTTGTGGTGGTACACAAAATTAATTGAGAGTTCCGAAAGGGCTAATTTGTTACTATCCGGAGGAATGAAATAGTTCATAATATTGAGGTTGTAGTAAGTCTCAAAAGAAACTTTTTAAGTTTCGAAGGAATTGAAAAAAATATTATATTGAGACTATAAATTATGGAAAGATTTAATATCTTCAAATTACTACAACCAAAGCGGTTCCGTTGTTTGTTGTATACAAATATGGGCATGATGATGGAATCACATGCAAAAGTAAACTAGAAGTTTACTAGAATAAATATAAGTTGGCATAATCGGTTGGCCATTCTAATTCAAATGTGATGCAAAAGAAATTGAGAATTCATGTGACTATATGTTTGAAGAAATAAAAGATTCTTCAAGAATTCTCTTTTGTTGCTTGTTCTCGTGATAAAATGATCATTGTACTAGCTAAGGTTGGAATTGTATCCCCTGAAATTATTTGGAACATAAAAAAAGGTGAATATGGGCCCGTTCACCTGCCATGTGGACCGCTTACTATTATGATTTAATAGATGCATCTATGGTATGGTCACATGTGCATTTGTATCAACTTACAAATTGGTTTTTGTAAGGTTGTTTGCTCAAATTGTTAAATTAAGAGCAAAGTTCCAAACTATAAAATTATGTTGATAATACTGGTTGGTTTAGCAGAAATTGTTTGCCTCCAATTATAGCTAGACCATTGATTATGAGAACAAATCTCTCAAATAAAATTTGATATGAGATGAGTTTATTTAAAGTGTATGCATCAAGCCAACAAGGTTCTCCCATCACAATTGGTTCAGGGGTCGGAACTAAATAATTTACATCTAAGAATTTGATGTGTGCACATATGATTTTATTGCTCCACCACACACAAAGATGGATCCCCAATGAGGTTGGGGGTAAATGTTAGATTCCTAACATTAGGGGGAGATATGTTTAGTAGCTGAAAATTATGTGTGGGGTGAATTATCTAGATCCTCGTTAAATTTTTTTTTTGAACTTGAAGTTCACGAGATAATTCATTTGCAAAATATTGCAAATAATTTGCCAGATGTATTTGCTGACCCAATATTTTAATTAAGCTGCAAATGCTCCAATAAATAGTCCTTAAAGGACAGAGTCTATGGTACGCCAGAAGCGTGATAGACCAGTCGATTCCAAACGTAAAACTCCTTGAGGAAGGAGAGGAGCAAATTATCAAAATGGTCATGATAATGAGGTAAGTGCTTTGAAAGAGCACTATGACATAACACTTCATAAAACCTTGGCAAATGTTGAGGTACCTGAAAATGATGATAAATGAAGAGATCTCGATATGTTATGTCGTATTGGAATTGATATCAAAATGACCTTCAATGGTATCTTTAATATGAAGTAGCACTTAATGTTATAAATGGTTATGAGGATCTTAAATTTGAATATGTCATATAGTGTTGACAGATAAATGATTGGCACTATTCAAGTATATTTTGTTTCACTTAGAAAAGTGATGTTTTTGATCTTATAGTTCATGGATCAAAATATAATGTCAGTGTAGTACAAATGAATCATTGTGCGAAAGTATAACCGTAAGATATAAAGTGTGATTTGTGCCTCGGGGCATAAAGGGTTTCACAAAATTCCTGACATTATTAAATGGAGATATATTCTTCAATGGTGGATGCAATGAGACTTGTTTCAGTCTGGCAATAGATGAAATACTTGAATATGCATAATGATTATTATGTCTAACTAGACGATGAAGTTATATGAAAATCCTTGAAGGATTTAAAATGCCTTAAAGTAATTCCATTGAGTACCCAATGGTTTTGAAATTGCTTAACACAGAGAAAGAATCTTTTTGATCTCATGAAAATGATTTAAAATGTCATGTATTAGTGCAATTGGTGCACTTATAGATTGATGGTTATGCAAATGCTAGAAGATTATTTGATATACATATAAAAAGTTATGTGAGGGGATTGGCATATTATCATTCAAGTTATGCCAAGAAACTAACAAAGAAAGTGACTCAACACATAGAAGATGTGTGATTTATTTTTGAGAAGAAAAGACGAGCAACGTATAAAATTGAAATGATCAATCTCTGAGTTAGAAATGATTTGATTATGTAGATGCAGAATATTTATTTGATCTGCATAAAACTCGATCGCAAATGAGCTATTTGTTTACATATGGAGGCACAACAATATATTGGCATTCAAAGAAACAAACATTGGTAACCACTTCTTCAAATCATACAGAAATAATATTGATCTATGAAGTAAGTCGGGAGTGTGTATGATTGGAATCATGATCTATCATATTCAGAAAACATGTGATTTTCCTTTGGCAAAGGATATTCTAACCACCATCTACAAAAATAATATATAGCTCAATTGAAGGGATGATACAATCAAAGGAGGTCAAACAAAACATATTTCACCAAAAGTATTTTTCACACATGATCATCAACAAAATGGTGAGATAGACGTTCAAAGACCCATTCAAGTGATATCTTGTAAACTTATTCACTAAGGATTGCCAACATTAATATTTAAGGAGTTGTAATATAAGATTGGAATGCATCGTCTCCGAGATATCAAGTAAAGTTTTTATCAGGGGGAGAAAAATATGTGTTGTACTCTTTTCCTTAACCATGGTTTTATCCCAATTGGGTTTTCCTAGTAAGGTTTTTAACGAGGCAACATTCAAAGCGTATTAAAAGATATTGTACTCTTTTTCCTTCACTAGGATTTTTTCCCACGGGGTTTTTTCCTAGTAAGGTTTTAACGAGGCATATTATCTATGGACATCCAAGGGAGAGTGTTATAAAATAATATATTGTGGATGTCCACTACATCAAGAAGTTACTTCATACTTTCCTCCATTATGAAGATAACCATAACTTCCATAACCTCCACCTTTATAACCATTATTCTTGTAACATTTCACTTCCATAACCTCCCCATTACAAATGTGACTGCCAACTTTCACATTTATGACTATTAGCTTTTACATTTGTGGCTAGTAATTTCAACAAGTGTGGTTGTTAAATTAGTTGTTGCTAAGCTTTTGTTCCCACAGTAACTTCACCAACACCCGAGTTTAGGAATTTTTCGCCTACAAAAGAAGTTGATGTAAGTAGGCTACATCATGAAAATGATCAAGATGTTCAGAGTTCTTCTCAACCAACCTTGTCTATGTTATTCATAGTTGCAAACAGTTCAGCCTCGACATAGAGGAGAAAGGAGCAATTTGTACAACTGAATAATGATTTAATTCAAGTAATTGATGAGGTGTCGTCCAAGTCCAAGACATGGGCAGAACAGGCTTAAGATGAAGAATATCAAAATGATGGTAGCAAAAGAGAAAGATTACATGAGATTAGCGCACCAAATCTGGGCAATAATCTCAATCATAATGCACCTATTTTTGTGCTTAGAGTAGTGAAAAAATTACAACTCTAATGTACACTCCAATTGGTAGTAATCAACACCATAAAGGGTACGATATAATGACAATCAATAGGTCTGGAAAACCATAGATGAATTCACTGAGGCAACAACTAGATAAAGGGTATTTGGGACAACAAGAAAGTGCAATTACAAAGAAGAATGAGTAGTGGCCTTAGCGTCAAGACTTATTCCAACTAATGCTTATGCTATTGATTTGGGTAAGGAGTTTTTTGACGAAGATGAGGAAGACAATATGTTTTCATCAAAAACCAATAAATCCAACAATAAATGATGAACTATCAATTTTGAAGAAGAAGATGAGAGGAAAATATTTCAGGTTACTTCAGACGGGTAATCTATCTTTTTAAATTTATACGTTTATAAAAGGAAGTTGGAGATTGAAAACTCAACTTTCTTCTTGCCTTTTATAATTTTGCATTATTTAAACATCCTCATTTGTAATATCATCATAGAATATATTACAAACTATGTGGTGATCATAAGATATATATCTAGTCTTCTCTAGTTCTTATTTTCTTCATGTTTGTTAATTAGTAGAGGTTCGATACTTCATTAGGATTTGGTAAGGTAAGGTCTACCCCATGTACTTATATATATATATATATATATATATATATATATATTGTTTTTTTTTCTGGCTCAAGCCATAAATATGGTGAAACTCCATTATTTTTTGTAAAATGAAAAAGTTTAGCCCGAGTTATGGAGTTCCAACATCAGCAGAGGCGAAACCAGGATTTGAAGTTTCTAAGTTCAAAATTCTAGTGCATTTGAATTAATGGAACTAATGTCTTATTTCATTTAAACACATATATCATAATTCTAGGAAAAGCCAAAATAGAAAGTATCTCAATGAATAAATTGTACCTTTCTTTTTGTCCATAGATCATGCAGCAAACTCCCCCTGAGAGAGAGATGAACAACCCTTTGAGGTTCAAAATTTTTTGGCAATGACTCCCATGGATAGTTGTTCCAAAAAACCCACCGCAGGTTGTTGGGCAAGCACTCAATGGAGCCGCGGGTAATGTATTTTAAATCAATCGGAGAGTGGGATGAGGAGGAGCGGTTTAGCCTGCCATTGGCTATGTATAATATCCTAAGCCTTTTCATATTTTTCATTGCCTCTTTATTAAAGCATATTTGTTCAAAATAAGTAAACCAAATTGCTTCCACTGTCATGCTCCCCTAGTAAAAAGATTGTAAATCAACAAATCATAACTTCAGATATCGTGTACAATCAACTTACCGATATCATTATTTTTTTGTTACCGAAGAAATCAATATTACTTTCACTTGGTTTATTGGGCTATAAGAAATGACATTCATTTCGAATTGGTGATTGGTAAGGTAAGTTTTAACCCTCCTTATACTTTTTCTATTTGAGATGTTTTTGAATAAAGGATACTCAAGATAAATATATGGATGATATAAATGATTTTGTTAGTACGTACAAAACGTAATCCAAAGAATAAAACTGGATTAAACATATTAAGCGGGTACTAGACTA